>BPLQ01013878.1:0-12500 GCA_021605075.1 Caerostris darwini | reverse complement strand
ACCCAGTTTAGAACCTACCATTGGATACTAGATCACTTTTGTCCAAAATGGGATCGAACCCTCAAAGTTCCGAAGTCTTTCCCTCTGGTAATTTCCGAAAGGTAACTTCTTATCTGGAACGCCAGACTCATTTTTTGTGTCTTCTTTTTTTAAAAGGGAAGGGACCACATAAAAGAAAGTGGAATCTTCCTCAACGTCGGGAGTGTAACCAACTCCCACAATCTTCTTGTAAAATCTGGTGCCATAGCGGCACTAATAAAGTTTCGGTAATAAAATTAAGTGATGCTCACCGGGTGGGGGAATTCTTGGTGGATCGTCCCTCCAAGTGATAAGACCACATGGGGTGGTAGTTTTGTGTGGAGAAAGATGGTTTTGGCTACCGGGGATTTTTCCTGCTGCTAAGAGGGCTTTATCTTTTTTGACATTTTTTTTTACTTCTTGCATTCATGGATTGAAGTAAACTTGCCTCATTATAGGTCTTCAGCGAAATGAGTTCCATTGGCAAAGTCTTGTTGTAATCTTTTGAAGGTGACGTTACCTCAGGCAGTTGCAAGTTGTGTAAAGTGAAATCTTTTTAAAGATGCAGCCATTTTCGTAAATTACGTCTTTTTAAGAAGATAATTTTTTTTAAAAACACGATATTTAAATTTTGAGGCTCTTAATGGATCAGTTTTCTTTTTAAAAACAGTTTAGTTTCAGAAGAATTTTTTTTTTTATCAAAAATCGAAAATACACGTTATTAGAATTTTTATGATGAAAACTTTTTATTCTATTTATTATTATTATTATTATCATCAGAGCTATAATACTCCGATTCATCGCTAGAGTTTTAAGATCATATCTGCGATGTATCGTTACTATTATCACTAAAGTAAATGCACGTCCTAATAATCCACATCTCCTCGCGCATCTGAGTATTGAAGGACATCGAGTCAGATGTCTGTATAACAACAAGAAATCAAGATAGAATGACTGTTATCAGATAACTCGGGTTTGCTTAGAATAATACAAAATAGCCCAAAACACCCGCTTTATTCTAAAGTTTAAAATTAATTTTCGACCGTGTTAATTAGGGTTTACCTAATAATATGAAATTGCCCAAAAGACTTGATTTATTACAGAATTAAAAATTAATTTTCTACCGAATTAACTCAGGTTTGCCTTAGAATACTAGAAAATAACCAAAAAACTCGATTTATTTCAGAATTAAAAAAAATTTTCAACAAGTTATCTCGGGTTTGCCTTATAATACAAGGTAACCCCAAAAAAATTTTATTCCAAAATTTAAAATTAATTTTCAACCGAGTTAACTTGGGCTTGCCTTAGAATAAATAACAGATACCACAAAAAGCTAGATTTATTGACCGAAATTAGATTTATTTATTTTTGAACTAGTTAACTCAGGTTTTCCGTAGAATAATACAAAGTAGCCAAAAAATTGGATTTATTCCAGAATTAAAAATGAATTTTTAAAGAAACTAACTCGGATTTGTCAGAATATTACAAAGTAGCCAAAAAATTCGATTTATTCTAAAATTAAAAATTTAATTTCAACTGAGTTTAAAAAGTTTTACAACCGTTTATAAATTTCAACTCGGCTTTGCTTTAGCAATGAAAGGTAGCCCAAAAGACTCATTTTAATGCAGAATTAAAACTTAATTTTTTAATGAGTTAATTCGAGGTGTTTCGAAAATATACAAATATGAGATATGAGTATACAGCTACTATTAAAAGCTACGTATCTTTAGGTGAAGCTTTTTTTTTAAAAATTTGTTAAGGTTTTTGCTACAGTAACCAAGAAAAACTTAAAATCGTATACCACCATTCTATCTCGTGTCTGGGTTCATGCAAATAAATGCCTTTTTCTCTGACGCATTTATTTACATGAAACCAGATGACTTTAATGCCCAGATATTGCTTATCATTAATTAATTAACTAATTTTAATTAAACGTAAATTTTAATTTTAAACAGAATGTAAAATTGAAAGTGAAATTATTTATTATTAGTTGATTTAAAAAAATATTTATTTATTTTAAAATTAATTAAAAGTTAATTGTTAAAACTTAATAAAAATCAACTAATTTTTAATTATTGAGAAATTAATTTTTATTATTTAAAATTAGATTAATTTTTATTAATTAGTTTATAAATTTTACTTTTAAAAATCTTAAATTTATTAAAATTATGACAGAAAATTTTTATTGCGATTAAACATTTTTAAATCTATTTCCTACTATTAATTGTAAACCTACCATGGGCAATTATTGTATGCTAATACTTATTTGTAAATAAAATATAACATAGCTTTGTAAAATAAATAAAAAATTAATATGATTTATCATTTTTAATTTTCAGATCAATATTTCAAGGTAAAATTGACTTGTTATTTTACGAACAGAGATTTAATTTCTAATATCTTCATTTAATTAGCAGAAAATCAGTTCCATTTTTAAAATTATTATTGGATCCTTTTTAATATTTAATTTATCTACATCAGTTATTTTTAAAAGAGATCAAAGTTTGCTTATTATGTTGCCATCTTTAATGGTCAATCTATTTGTAGCTTCCGGTCACATGCAATTAATTTCTCTTACTTAGATAGACATACCATAATTGAAGAACGTTCAAATAATTTATACAACCCAAATAGCCTAATTAAAATATCTATTTGTGCAATTTAATTCTCAAATTAGACTAATTTAATGAATACGTTTTCTTTGAATTAACGATGCCGGTTACTCAATTTATAAATATTATCTCATTTAAGTTAAATTAATATAGCTGCAACAACGTCTCCATTGTATTTTTCTGATTTAACGCTTACAGTTTAATCAAATAGAATCGATATAAATATAAATGTTACTTAATATTTAATGATGTATTCTTGTGATTTAGAATAATTGGATGTTTTATTGCGGAAAAATGAAGCTACCAAATGTAATCGACTTTAATCGTGCAAAATAATTTAATTAAATGAAAATTGCAGAAATCAATCTTTTAGTTGATGTTATTTAAAATCATAATCTTTCAATAAATCTTATGTTATCTTTGATTTAATGCTACATTTTTATTTTTAATTAAAAACAAACAGTTACAAACTTATTAGTTGATTCGATGGTTTGACTCTCAAAATTATAGTTTCCTAGCAGTGAAAAATACCAACAAGAACAAACTATTATATACATACAATCAAAGATTAAATTAATAAAATAAAACATACAAAGTATTTATTAAAAACAATTTTTAATTAAAAACAACCGATTCTGAATTTTTTCGTTGATTCGAATTTATGGCTCTCAAAATTATAGTTTCCTATTAATGAGAAATACAAAAATGAACAAACTATTATATACATATAGTCAAATATTAAATTAAAAAAATACAAAGCATTGATTTAAACACAATTTTTAATTAAAAACAACCCGTTATGAATTTTTTTGTTGATTCGATATTTTGGCTCTCAAAATTATAGTTTCCTATTAACGATGAATACCAACATGAACAAACTATTATATACATACAGTCAAATATGAAATTAAAAAAATACAATATACAAAATGTTGATTAAAACAACTTTTAATTAAATACAACCAGTTATGAATTTTTTTTGTTGATTCGATTTTTTGGCTCACAAAATTATAGTTTTCTAGTAATGAGAAATACCAACATGAACAAACTATTATACACATACAATCAAATATTAAATTAAAAAAATGCAAAATACAAAACATTGATTAAAAACAACCAGTTATGAATTATTTCGTTGATTCGATTTTTTGGCTCTCAAAATTATAGTTTCTTAGTAATGAGAAATACCAACATGAACAAACTATTATATACATACAGTCAAGTATTAAATTTAAAAAAACCACAAGATATTGAATGCTATTTCAAAATTTTTCATTTGGAGCGATATGAATACATATTTTCTAAATAATTGTATTCAAATTCTTAAATTTAAAAACAACGTATTAAATTTGTTATAGTTTGTACTCAAAACTATCAAATACACTCAAATATTCTTAATATTTTTATTTGGTAATTTAAACATTAAATGGAATTATTTTTGTTTTAAAATTGTTTAACTATTCATCCAAAACTACAAGAGTTTCAATTTACTTTCAAACATCTTGGAAAATATCTGCAATTTAGCGATATTAAACTGCTATTTCCCCTTCTTTCATATTCCTAAATACATCCATGTCTCCATGGCAACCGCCATAATCTTAAGATGGCTGCAATATTTGTACTATAACTTAGCAATTTTAAAATAAGGATAATGGATATTGGAAACGTTTTAACTTACGAGTATAAGCAAAGAATGAAATATTATATTAAAGGTAGGCTTTTATGTAACACAAAATTAAGATTCTTGAATTTATTATCGAGTATAAATAAATTTCTAAATATTGTATCATTGGTAGGTTCGACTGCTTAACATTATATGTTAATATAATCTTTCACTGTTTCAATTCAGCAATCATTGAAATTGTATTTACCATTCACCCATAGTTCTCTTATACTTGTCTGTCTCCTTCACAATTGTCAATATCTTAAAAATTCTCATAGATTTTAAATACTATAGTTTTTTTTTTATTTCTTCTAATACAGCTGGCAAATAGACCGTGATCTTATGCTGCACAGACGTTACTCACTTTGCATTACCCAAGGGGCGCGTGTCATTTGAAGATAAGCCACGGACGCGGAGTAACAATGCCCCCGCAACGCTCTACGATCATTTAGGACCGGGACCTACGGTTTAAAGTGGATTCCGAACCACTACAAACACCCATGGCAACGCCGGGATTTGAACCGTAATACTATAGTAAATTTAGTTATTTCAAAAAAAAAAAGGATAATGGAAATTATATACCTTTTAGTTTATCTAAAAATGAAAATTATACTATGCTTTTATGCATCTTCAAATAAAGAGCCTTGTAATTATTGAGTAGAATTAATACTCTTAATTTATGCTACATCTATGGTACGTTCACACTGTTTATCAGTGCATATTAAAATATTAGTTATTTTATTGCCATTTCAATATACCAATGATTAAACTTGTGTTTTCTATTCGTTCATAGTCCCTGTATATTTATGCCTGTCTCTATAATCACAAAATCGCTTTTATATTTATAATACTAAATGTAGTTGTTTTAATATAAGGATGAGGGAAATCGTATATCTTTAAGTTTATCTTTTAAGATTGAAAATCTTACTAGGCTTTTATGCATCTTCAAATTAAGATCCTTGTAATTATTGAGTTGAAATTTTTTTTATATCGAATGGCGGGTAAAAAAACACAACTGGAGCCATGCAGAACAAAACAATATAAAATAGCAAATAGCAACAGAAGAAAAATCCATGGACCCATTCGGCTCCTGCCAGGTGGGCTGAAAAGTTCGTAGGCCAGCATAGAAAAAATTTTTTTTGATAGAATTTGATTTTATTATTCAATATAGTTGCCTTCGAGGGCTATACAACGATTATAACGGCCATACAATTTTTCGATACCATTTTTATAGTACGATTTGTCTTTAACCTCAAAATAGGCTTCAGTTTCGGCGATTACCTCTTCATCGGCGCGAAATTTCTGTCCAGCGAGCATCCTCTTGAGGTTTGAGAACAGGAAAAAGTCGCTGGGGGCCAGATCTGGAGAATACGGGGGATGCGGAAGCAATTCGAAGCCCAATTCATGCAATTTTGCCATCGTTTTCATTGATTTGTGACACGGTGCATTGTCTTGATGAAAGAGCACTTTCTTCTTCTTCAAATGAGGCCGTTTTTCCGCGATTTCGTCTTTCAAACGCTCCAATAATTCCTACTAGCCTCCCGATATCTCTCCTACAAAGGTGAGGCAGAGAGCGCAGGACAGAGTTAAAAGCGAGCACAGTCCATAAGTCTCCGATGGTTGCAAAGTCTTCAGCAAGGATCTTCAAGTACATTTATGCGATGTAAATGACTTGCAAGGCAACCGTGGCCAGTTACAAGACGAAACCCCGCAACTGCCGTCATCCTAGGCCAGTCAGAAAGATTTGAAATACTGTTCCACCAAGACTTTTGGTGGAACAGTATTATTGAGTTGAAATAAAATATCTTATTTTATGCTGTATGCGTAGTACATTCCACTATTTATCAGTGCATTTAATTTTATTACCATTTCAATATAATGATGATTAAACTTGCCTTTTCTATTCGTTCGTAGTCCCTGGCTATTAATGTTTGTCTCCATGATAATCCTCATAACCTTAAAAAAAGCTGTACTAAATTTAGTTGTTTTAAAAAAAGGATAAGGGAAATTGGATACCTTTCACTTTATCTGTTAAGAATGAAAAGTATACTACATTTAAGTACCTCCAAATTAAGATTCTTATAATTATTGAGTAGAAATAAAATGTTTAATCAAACCTGTATCTGGGACAGTTTATCAGTACATGTTAAAATAACATTGATACATACATAACATTAATAACAAATATTACAATCATTAATTAAGCTGTGATTAAAATGATTCTTCCTATTCCCAGAACGTCTGGCTCCATTACAATCGTCATAATCTTAAAAAACTTGATATACTTGTATGTAGTTTAAAATAACTGTAATGGATACCTTTTAGTTTATCTGTTAAGAAAGAAATATTATACTAGAAGGCTTTTGTACAACTCCAAATTAAGATACTTGTAATTATTATTGAATGGAAAAAGTTTTTTAATTAAAGCTCTGTGATAGGTATGGCTGCTTTATCAGTACACGCTAAAATAGTACACCATAAAAGAAAGTTATTTTCCTCTTCAATCTTGAACAAATTCTTACGCCAAATCTTCCCTGGAATATTTATCTCTACCTCAGAAAGCGATTTATGTCCCAAAAAGTAGCCAATCATAAAACTAGAAAATCCCAGATACTGCATAACTATTTCTATTCATTTACAGTCTCTGTATACTTATGTCAGTCTCTATGATAATCTTCATTATCATAAAAAGCTGTTATATTTATAAAACAAATGATTTATATTAAGAATAATGGACATTGGATACCTTTTAGTATATATGTTAAGATGAAAATCATACTAAATTTTTATGCTTTTCAAAATAAAGAAAAATAAATTTTATGCCTTTTAAAGAAAGAAAATACTTCTCAATAATTCGTGCAATTATTGTGAAGAAGTAAAGCATCTTAATTAATACTGCATCTGTGATACGTTTCCCTGTTTATCAGTGCATGTTAAATTAGCAGTGATTCTATTGCCATTTCAATTTAATGATGATAAATTTGTCCTTTCTGTTCGTTTAAAGTAGTCTTTGAATACATATGTCTGTGTCCATCATAATCCTCATAACCTTAAAACGGCTATTATATTTAAAATGCTAAATTTAGTTATTTTAAAATAAAGATAATGGTAATTGGATACATTTGGTTTAACTGTTGAGAATAAAAATCATACTAGATTTTTATGTTTTTCATATAAAAATTCTAGTAATTATTGAGTAGAAATAAAACACTTAATTAATGCTGTATCTATGCTACGCTCCGATGTTTATCAATGCATGTTAAAACAGTAGTGAGTTTATTTCCAATTCAATATAACGATGATTAGACTTTACTTTTCTATTCCATTACAGTCCCTGGATATTTGTCTGTCTCCATGATAAACCTCATAATCTTTAAAAAACCTTTTATATTTATAATGTTAATTATTTACAATAAGGATAATAGAAATTGGATACCTTTTATCTATTAAGAATGAAAAATATACTACTTTGTTAAGCATCTCCAAATTATTATTCTTTTAATTATTGAATAGAAATAAAACATCTTAATAATGTATAATGATATAACAGTGGTACATTTCACTTTTTATCATTGCATATTAAAATAGCAATGATTTTATTACCATTTCAATATAACGATGATTAAAACTGTATTTTCTATATCCGTTCGTAGAACCTGGTTATCATAATCCTCATAGTTATTTGTCTCCATGGTAATCCTCATAATCTTAAAAAAGCTATTATATTTATAATACTAAATTAGTTATTTTAAAATAAGGATAATGGAAATTGGATATATTTTCTTTATCTATTGGATATCTTTCAACAATAGTATTTTAATAGAAAATACTATAGTTGATCACCTTTAAATTAAGATTCTTGTAATTATTGAATAGAGACAGAATTTTCTTTATTTTTATTAATGCTGTATCTGTAATTGTTTATCAGCACATGTTAAAATAGCATTGAATTTATTACAATTTTTAATCAAGCTATGATTAAATTGATTTTTCTGATTCAGTTCCCAGAACGTCTGGCTCCATTACAATCGTCATAATCTTAAAAAACTTGATATACTTGTATGTAGTTTAAAATAACTGTAATGGATACCTTTTAGTTTATTTGTTAAAAAAGACACATTATACTAGGAGACTTTTGTACAACTCCCAATTAAGATACTTGTAATTATTATTGAATAGAAATTTTTTTTTTAATTAAAGCTCTGTCTGTGATAGGTATGACTGCGTTATCAGCACACACTAAAATAGTGCACCATAAAAGAAAGTTATTTTCTTCTTCAATCTAAAACAAATTCCTAAGCTGTATCTTCCTTGAATATTTATCTCCACCACAGAAAGCGATTTATGTCCCAAAAAGTAGCCAATCATAAAACTAGAAAGACCCCTAGATACTGCATAACCTTCCCCCATCCCACCCCAAAATAAATTCTTTCCTGGTTGGTCCTTCAGTACACTTTAATGATCCCTGGACTCAAACAGACAAACCAAATTTTTGCATTTGCAAAAACCTATAAACAATTTAAACTACCGTTTCAAGGCTTAGGTACGGTCGAGACGTAGGGAAGATAAGCCAGTTCAATTTGGGTAAAATAGTTGCTCACTTATCAGCTCATTTGGCGAGTGATATGGCTTGGATTTACGGCCCCGTCCGCCATTTTGAGGGACCCAATAACTCTGAAAAAGGACTGCTCCGTCTTTCTGCGACTATTACATCTTTTATTGCTCTTGTTTTTCCTTAATACTACCTTTGAGGTAGGTCATTATTGATACCAGAGGAATGTGCAATCTAAAGGAATTTAGGTATGTTCACTATAGGAAGATGTTCATGTGGATTAGATTTAAATTTTTTAGATTAGTTAATCTTGAAGGAATACAATCATGCCTTCTTTAAAATAATATATATATATATATATATATATAAAAATTAAAAAAAATATATATAGATATAAAGATTGTAATCTGCTGGCCAATATACAGATTGTACATAAATTTGTAAGAATAAAAAGCATAACAGCAATTTTAAAAATTAAAAAAACTGTAGAATTCCAGACGTATATATCTGCCAAATCTGAAGGCTGTGAGTTTGTATAAAGAACAACAGCAGATTGTAAAATTAATACATTATATTATATATCAATTATAGTTTTTATTTATAGTTGATTACATTGTGCAAAAACAAATACAAATATGTGAAAATTTCAATAATTTTGTATTATGGCCATTTTTTAAAAAATATAATTGCAATTGCATTTTTTTTATATCGTCCAATGCAATATGAGCTGGGTAAATTAATTTTCATTTATTCGAAAAATCCAGATTCTGGCAAAAATTGGATCGAATTAAACCAACAGATTTTCAGCAAAAGATGACATATCTTCAATACAAAATTAAGCTTACTTTTGTATTTTTTGGAAATTAATGTCATGCATTAGTGAAAAAATTAATTATATATATACATATATGATATATTTTATATACGTATAACGATACTATTTTATCACACGAGCTATAACATACTGATACTATATGATCGATATCTATGAAACTCAATTGATAGCATCATATATAACGATATATTTTTATTTTATCACACAAGTTACATAAATAATGATAAAAATCGGTATATAGGAAACTGACATACAAAATACACTTTCACATTCTCTGTCTTCTATTATACGTGTCAGTTACATAAATACTGATTCTATTTTATATAACACATGCTACATAAATAACGATATACGATCAGTATCTATGAAACTGGCATGAAAAACTATATTTATTTTATCACACAAGCTACATAAATAACGGTATAAGATTGGTATCTATGGAACTTAATAGATGACGATATATATATTGATAAATTTCTATTTTACCACACATGCTACATAAATGATATAATATAATAACGATATATTTCTATATATACCACATGCTACATAAATATTATAAAACTTTATAAATCGAAACTTTTATTATATCTTATTTGATTCATCTTCTAGAAATGATTTACGTCTGTATAGATATCTAAATAAATTTGCGTGAAAATCACATTGCATATAGACATGAAGGATATAATTCTTCAACAATTCGCTTCACAAATATTTTTTCTAACATAGAAAAACATTTCTTCATCGATTCGTTTCGCAGCAGTTCTTTTCCATTGCATTACCTGGGCGAAAAGACAACAACCTCATTTTCATTCATCAACGACTGGACCTAGAAGCAAGCACAGCTGGAGAAAGATTATGATGGATAGGGCAAATCAAAACTGTCGATAGATACCTGCCCCTAAAAAAACCTCAAGGTGGAAAAACAATTTTTTCTTCCAGGAGCATTGACTGACAGGTTTGGGAAATGCAACAACAGATGGTCTTGCGAAAATCTCACACACACAAAAAAAAACTGTATTGCTTATTCAATTCCTTCTATTAGCTCACACTCTCCTTACATATATAGTGTTCACATTTTCAATCGTTCATAAAATACTTTTTATTCATCCACTCAAGTTCAAATACATTTTTTTTGAACTTGTAGTGGATGACACTGGATGTGAATACAGTTTTTTCAAATATTAATTCAGTAATTCAATTTAACTAATTAATTTTAGTTTTTTTAAGGTTTAAGTTGCATATATCTACCCATAGAGGGCGCCAGATAAACTTAAAAAAATGAATGAAGGTTATTTATAAGGGACTATAGGCAATATAGTGAAAAAAAAAGTAGGAATTGACTTTAAATTTTTTTTTTATTTTTTATATTACTTGTTTAAGTTTATCTGGCGCTATCTACTATTAGATACACGCAACTTAAATCTAAAAAAAAACTAATATTAATTAATTAAATTTAATGAATGAATTAATATTTGAAAAAACTGTATTAACATCAAGTGTCATCCCCTACGAGTTTAAAAAAAATGTATTTGAATTTGAGTGGAGTATATTTGGAGTTTATATAGTACATTTGGAGATATATAGTATATTTTGTATATTTGGAGTTTATATAGTATATATAGAGTATATTTGGAGTTTTTTTGGAGTCAGTATTTTATGAACGATTGAATATTTGAACAAGAGATATATAGGGAGAGTGTGAGCTAATAGAAGGAATTGAAAAAGCATTTTATTAACAACTGAAAATTTGAACAAAAGATATATAGGAATCGAAAAAGTATTTTATTAACGAGAAAATTTGTGTGAGCTAATAGGAGGGATTGAAAAAGTATTTTATTAACGATTGAAAATTTGAACAAGAGATATATAGGGAGAGTGTGAGCTAATAGAATGAATTGAAAAAGTATTTTATTAACGATTGAAAATTTGAACAAGATATATATAGGGAGAGTGTGAGCTAATAGAAGGAATTAAAGAAAAAAAAAAAAAAAAAAAATTGAAGGTGGAAAAACAATTTCTTCTTCCAGCAGCATTGACTGGCAGGTTTGGGCAATGTAACAACAGATGGTCTTACGAAAACCTCACATATACAAAAAAAAAAAAAAAACTGTATTACTTATTCTTCAAAGAAAAAAAAAAATTAGAACTCATTTTACATGGTTGGACCAACTTGACGTCTTTCAAAAGTTCAGGTTACAATCCAGAAGCTTTCTGGCAAAAATAGGGATTCTTTATCTACCAGAGATATCTAACCGAGATTAAAAACGAGACTTGAAGGGAGTAGGGGGGCAGCAGCAGAAATGTTCTAGGGGTTCTCTGGAACCCGACAAGTTCGACTGGGTGCATAATGCGGTATGGCTTGTCGCTGGTATTCCATCTAACAAGGGGCCGGGCCTTTTGAATAATTGATAAGAATAATGATTCGCAGAATGGCAGCAGCACTTTTTTCGTATCTTATCAGTAGTAAGAGTAGGGATCTTTCTCGAGGGGTGGGGAAGATTATTGCTGGGAAGATTTTTTTTTTTTTCCTGTGGTTAAACCCTAAAGTGGAAGCTTTTTCTGCCCACTTGAGTGTTCTCTTAAGATTGCTCTGTGAAACTTACCAGGTGTTTAGAATCCCTTTTCCCCCGTTCGGTTTGGGTGCATATGTAATATTTGATTTAAAGTGGGGGAAAAAGTAAAGCCGTTGAAGTATAACTTCCGAGGTTGACTAAATCTTTGAGAAAAAGGATGCAGCAATGAAAAGTAGTTTTGATGTTTAATCTTTTATGAAATGGGAGGTAATTAAAATTATCTTCTGGGAGTGGAGTTTATATC